>CAMPQE020000321.1:0-26664 GCA_946902985.2 Meconema thalassinum | reverse complement strand
CATACCATCCAGTTGGTTAACAGCAGTGTTCCCTCAACTTGTAGAAGGCATACCATCCAGTTAGTTTACAGCTGTGTTCACTCCACTTGTAGAAGGCATACCATCCAGTAGGTTTACAGTGGTGTTCCCTCCACTTGTAGAAGGCATACCTTCCAGCTGATTTACAGCAGTGTTCATTCCACTTGTAGAAGGCATACCATCCAGTAGGTTTACAGCGGTGTTCACTCCACTTGTAGAAGGCATACCTTCCAGTTGGATTACAGCGGTGTTCCCTCCACTTGTAGAAGGCATACCATCCAGTAGGTTTACAGCGGTGTTCCCACCACTTGTAGAAGGCATACCTTCCAGTTAGTTTAGAGCGGTGTTCACTCCACTTGTAGAAGGCATATTATACAGTAGGTTTACATTCGTGTTCCCTCCACTTGTAGAAGGCATACCATCTAGTAGGTTTACAGCGGTGTTCCCTCCACTTGTAGAAGGCATACATTCCAGTTGGTTTACAGCGGTTTTCACTCCACTTGTTGAAGGCATACCATCCAGTAGATTTACAGCGGTGTTCATTCCACTTGTAGAAGGCCTACCATCCAGTAGGTTTACAGCGGTGTTCATTCCACTTGTAGAAGGCATACCATCCATTAGGTTTACAGCGGTGTTCCATCCACTTGTAGAAGGCATACCTTCCAGTTGGTTTACAGCGGTGTTCCTTCCACTTGTTGAAGGCATACCATCCAGTAGGTTTACAGCGGTGTTCACTCCACTTGTAGAAGGCATACCTTCCAGTTGGATTACAGCGGTGTTCCCTCCACTTGTAGAAGGCATACCATCCAGTAGGTTTACAGCGGTGTTCACTCCACTTGTTGAAGGCATACCATCCAGTAGGTTTACAGCGGTGTTCACTCCACTTGTAGAAGGCATACCTTCCAGTTGGATTACAGCGGTGTTCCCTCCACTTGTAGAAGGCATACCATCCAGTAGATTTACAGCGGTGTTCATTCCACTTGTAGAAGTCATACCATCCAGTAGGTTTACAGCGGTGTTCATTCCACTTGTAGAAGGCATACCATCCATTAGGTTTACAGCGGTGTTCCCTCCACTTGTAGAAGGCATACCTTCCAGTTGGTTTACAGCGGTGTTCCTTCCACTTGTTGAAGGCATACCATCCAGTAGGTTTACAGCGGTGTTCATTCCACTTGTAGAAGGCATACCATCCAGTAGGTTTACAGCGGTGTTCACTCCACTTGTAGAAGGCATACCATCCAGTAGGTTTACAGCGGTGTTCACTCCACTTGTAGAAGGCATACCATCCAGTAGGTTTACAGCGGTGTTCACTCCACTTGTAGAAGGCAAACCTTCCAGTTGGTTTACAGCGGTGTTCACTCCACTTGTAGAAGGCATACCATCCAGTAGGTTTACAGCGGTGTTCACTCCACTTGTAGAAGGCATACCATCCAGTTGGTTTACAGCGGTGTTCCCTCCACTTGTAGAAGGCATACCATCCAGTAGGTTTACAGCGGTGTTCCCTCCACTTGTAGAAGGCATACCTTCCAGTTGGTTTACAGCGGTGTTCACTCCACTTGTAGAAGGCATACCATCCAGTAGGTTTACAGCGGTGTTCACTCCACTTGTAGAAGGCATACCATCCAGTTGGTTTACAGCGTTGTTCACTCCACTTGTAGAAGGCATACCTTCCAGTTGGTTTACAGCGGTGTTCACTCCACTTGTAGAAGTCATACCATCCAGTAGGTTTACAGCGGTGTTCCCTCCACTTGTAGAAGGCATACTATCCAGTTGGTTTACAGCGGTGTTCACTCCACTTGTAGTAGGCATACCATCCTGTTGGTTTACAGCGGTGTTCCCTCCACTTGTAGGAGGCATACCATCCTGTAGGTTTACAGCTGTGTTCCCTCCACTTGCAGAAGGCATATCAACCTGTTGGTTTACAGCTGTGTTCCCTCCACTTGTAGAAGGCATATCATCCTGTAGGTTTACAGCTGTGTTCCATCCACTTGTAGAAGGCATACCATCCAGTTGGTTTACAGCGGTGTTCACTCCACTTGTAGAAGGCATACCATCCAGTAGGTTTACAGCGGTGTTCCCTCCACTTGTAGAAGGCATACCATCCAGTAGGTTTACAGCGGTGTTCCCTCCACTTGTAGAAGGCATGCCATCCAGTAGGTTTACAGCGGTGTTCCCTCCACTTGTAGAAGGCATACCATCCAGTTGGTTTACAGCGTTGTTCACTCCACTTGTAGAAGGCATACCATCCAGTAGGTTTACAGCGGTGTTCACTCCCTTTGTAGAAGGCATACCATCCAGTAGTTTTACAGCGGTGTTCACTCCACTTGTAGAAGGCATACCATCCAGTAGGTTTACAGCGGTGTTCACTCCACTTGTAGAAGGCATACCATCCAGTAGGTTTACAGCGTTGTTCACTCCACTTGTAGAAGACTTACCATCCAGTTAGTTTACAGCTGTGTTCACTCCACTTGTAGAAGGCACACCATCCAGTTGGTTTACAGCCGTGTTCACTCCACTTGGAGAAGGCAGACCATCCAGTTGGTTTACAGCTGTGTTCACTCCAATTGTAGAAGGCATATCATCCAGTTGGTTAACAGCCGTGTTCACTCCACTTGTAGAAGGCATACCTTCCAGTTGGTTTATAGCGGTGTTCCCTCCACTTGTAGAAGGCATACCATCCAGTACGTTTACAGCGGTTTTCCCTCCACTTGTAGAAGGCATACCATCCAGTAGGTTTACAGCGGTGTTCCCACCACTTGTAGAAGGCATACCTTCCAGTTAGTTTAGAGCGGTGTTCACTCCACTTGTAGAAGGTATACCATACAGTAGGTTTACATCGGTGTTCCCTCCACTTGTAGAAGGCATACCATCTAGTTGGTTTACAGCGGTGTTCCCTCCACTTGTAGAAGGCATACATTCCAGTTGGTTTACAGCGTTGTTCACTCCACTTGTAGAAGGCATACCATCCAGTAGGTTTACAGCGGTGTTCCCTCCACTTGTAGAAGGCATACCATCCAGTAGGTTTACAGCGGTGTTCATTCCACTTGTAGAAGGCATACCATCCAGTAGTTTTACAGCTGTGTTCCCTCGACTTGTTGAAGGCATACCATCCAGTAGGTTTACAGCGGTGTTCACTCCACTTGTAGTAGGCATACCATCCAGTAGGTTTACAGCGGTGTTCACTCCACTTGTAGAAGGCATACCATCCAGTAGGTTTACAGCGGTGTTCACTCCACTTGTAGAAGGCATACCATCCAGTTGGTATACAGCGGTGTTCACTCCACTTGTAGAAGGCATACCATCCAGTAGGTTTACAGCGGTGTTCACTCCACTTGTAGAAGGCATACCATCCAGTTGGTTTACAGCGGTGTTCACTCCACTTGTAGAAGGCATACCATCCAGTTGGTTTACAGCGGTGTTCACTCCACTTGTAGAAGGCATACCATCCAGTAGGTTTACAGCGGTGTTCACTCCACTTGTAGAATGCATATCCAGTTGGTATACAGCGGTGTTCATTCCACTTGTAGAAGGCATACCATCCAGTAGGTTTACAGCGGTGTTCACTCCACTTGTAGAAGGCATACCATCCAGTTGGTTTACAGCGGTGTTCACTCCACTTGTAGAAGGCATACCATCCAGTAGGTTTACAGCGGTGTTCCCTCGACTTGTAGAAGGCATACCATCCAGTAGGTTTACAGCGTTGTTCCCTCCACTTGTAGAAGGCATACCATCCAGTAGGTTTACAGCAGTGTTCACTCCACTTGTAGAAGGCATACCATCCAGTTGGTTTACAGCGGTGTTCACTCCACTTGTAGAAGGCATACCATCCAGTAGGTTAACAGCGGTGTTCCCTCCACTTGTAGAAGGCATACCATCCAGTAGGTTTACAGCGGTGTTCCCTCCACTTGTAGAAGGCATACCATCCAGTAGATTTACAGCGGTGTACACTCCACTAGTAGAAGGCATACCATCCGGTAGGTTTACAGCGGTGTTCCCTCCACTTGTAGAAGGTATACCATCCAGTTGGTTTACAGCAGTGTTCATTCCACTTGTAGAAGGCATACCATCCAGTAGGTTTACAGCGGTGTACACTCCACTTGTAGAAGGCATACCATCCAGTTGGTTTACAGCGGTGTTCACTCCACTTGTAGAAGGCATACCATCCAGTTGGTTTACAGCGGTGTTCACTCCACTTGTAGAAGGCATACCATCCAGTAGGTTTACAGCGGTGTTCCCTCCACTTGTAGAAGGCATACCATCCAGTAGGTTTACAGCGTTGTTCTCTCCACTTGTAGAAGGCATACCATCCAGTAGGTTTACAGCAGTGTTCACTCCACTTGTAGAAGGCATACCATCCAGTTGGTTTACAGCGGTGTTCACTCCACTTGTAGAAGGCATACCATCCAGTAGGTTTACAGCGGTGTTCACTCCACTTGTAGAAGGCATACCATCCAGTAGGTTTACAGAGGTGTTCCCTCCACTTGTAGAAGGCATACCATCCAGTAGGTTTACAGCGGTGTTCACTCCACTTGTAGAAGGCATACCATCCAATAGGTTTACAGCCGTGTTCACTCCACATTTAGAAGGCATACCATCCAGTTGGGTTACAGCGGTTTCCCTCCACATGTAGAAGGCATACCATCCTGTAGGTTTACAGCTGTGTTCCCTCCACTTGTAGAAGGCATATCAACCTGTAGGTTTACAGCTGTGTTCCCTCCTCTTGTAGAAGGCATATCATCCTGTAGGTTTACAGCTGTGTTCCATCCACTTGTAGAAGGCATATCATCCTCTTGGTTTACAGCGGTGTTCAATCCACTTGTTGATGGCATACTATCCAGTAGGTTTACAGCGGTGTTCCCTCCACTTGTAGAAGGCATACCATCCAGTAGGTTTACAGCAGTGTTCCCTCCGCTTGTAGAAGGCATACCATCCAGTTGGTTTACAGCGGTGTTCACTCCACTTGTAGAAGGCATACCATCCAGTAGGTTTACAGCGGTGTTCCCTCCACTTGTAGAAGGCATACCATCCAGTAGGTTTACAGCAGTGTTCCCTCCACTTGTAGAAGGCATACCATCCAGTAGGTTTACAGCAGTGTTCCCTCCACTTGTAGAAGGCATACCATCCAGTAGGTTTACAGCGGTGTTCACTCCACATGTAGAAGGCATACCATCCAGTAGGTTTAAAGCGGTGTTCACTCCACTTGTAGACGGCATACCATCCAGTAGGTTTACAGCGGTGTTCACTCCACTTGTAGAGGGCATACCATCCAGTAGGTTTACAGCGGTGTTCACTCCACTTATAGAAGGCATACCATCCAGTAGGTTTACAGCGGTGTTCCCTCCACTTGTAGAAGGCATACCATCCAGTTGGTTTACAGCGGTGTTCCCTCCACTTGTAGAAGGCATACCATCCAGTAGGTTTACAGCGGTGTTCACTCCACTTGTAGAAGGCATACCATCCAGTAGGTTTACAGCGGTGTTCACTCCATTTGTAGAAGGCATACCATCCAATAGGTTTACAGCCGTGTTCACTCCACTTGTAGAAGGCATACCATCCAGTTGTTTTACAGCGGTGTTCCCCCCACTTGTAGAAGGCATACCATCCTCTAGGTTTACAGCTGTGTTCCCTCCACTTGTAGAAGGCATATCAACCTGTAGGTTTACAGCTGTGTTCCCTCCACTTGTAGAAGGCATATCATCCTGTAGGTTTACAGCTGTGTTCCATCCACTTGTAGAAGGCATACCATCCAGTTGGTTTACAGCGGTGTTCACTCCACTTGTAGAAGGCATACCATCCAGTAGGTTTACAGCGGTGTTCCCTCCACTTGTAGAAGGCATACCATCCAGTAGGTTCACAGCGGTGTTCCTTCCACTTGTAGAAGGCATACCATCCAGTAGGTTTACAGCGGTGTTCACTCCACTTGTAGAAGGCATACCATCCAGTAGGTTTACAGCGGTGTTCACTCCACTTGTAGAAGGCATATCAACCTGTAGGTTTACAGCTGTGTTCCCTCCACTTGTAGCAGGCATATCATCCAGTAGGTTTACAGCGGTGTTCCATCCACTTGTAGAAGGCATACCATCCAGTTGGTTTACAGCGGTGTTCACTCCACTTGTAGAAGGCATACCATCCAGTAGGTTTACAGCGGTGTTCCCTCCACTTGTAGAAGGCATACCATCCAGTAGGTTTACAGCGGTGTTCCCTCCACTTGTAGAAGGCATACCATCCAGTAGATTTACAGCGGTGTACACTCCACTAGTAGAAGGCATACCATCCAGTAGGTTTACAGCGGTGTTCACTCCACTTGTAGAAGGCATACCATCCAGTAGGTTTACAGCTGTGTTCCCTCCACTTGTAGAAGGCATATCAACCTGTAGGTTTACAGCTGTGTTCCCTCCACTTGTAGCAGGCATATCATCCTGTAGGTTTACAGCTGTGTTCCATCCACTTGTAGAAGGCATACCATCCAGTTGGTTTACAGCGGTGTTCACTCCACTTGCAGAAGGCATACCTTCCAGTAGGTTTACAGCGGTGTTCACTCCACTTGTAGAAGGCATACCATCCAGTAGTTTTACAGCAGTGTTCCCTCCACTAGTAGAAGGCATACCATACAGTTGGTATACAGCGGTGTTCACTCCACTTGTAGAAGGCATACCATCCAGTAGGTTTACAGCGGTGTTCCCTCCACTTGTAGAAGGCATACCATCCAGTTGGTTTACAGCGGTGTTCACTCCACTTGTAGAAGGCATACCATCCAGTTGGTTTACAGCGGTGTTCACTCCACTTGTAGAAGGCATACCATACAGTTGGTTTACAGCGGTGTTCCCTCCACTTGTAGAAGGCATACCATCCAGTAGGTTTACAGCGGTGTTCACTCAACTTGTAGAAGGCATACCATCCAGTAGGTTTACAGCGGTGTTCATTCCACTTGTAGAAGGCATACCATCCAGTAGGTTTACAGCGGTGTTCACTCCACTTGTAGAAGGCATACCATCCAGTTGGTTTACAGCGGTGTTCCCTCCACTTGTAGAAGGCATACCATCCATTAGGTTTACAGCGGTGTTCCCTCCACTTGTAGAAGGCATACCATCCAGTTGGTTTACAGCGGTGTTCACTCCACTTGTAGAAGGCATACCATCCAGTAGGTTTACAGCGGTGTTCCCTCCACTTGTAGAAGGCATACCATCCAGTTGGTTTACAGCGGTATTCCCTCCACTTGTAGAAGGCATACCATCCATTAGGTTTACAGCGGTGTTCACTCCACTTGTAGAAGGCATACAATCCAGTAGTTTTACAGCAGTGTTCCCTCGACTTGTAGAAGGCATACCATCCAGTTGGTTTACAGCGGTGTTCACTCCACTTGTAGAAGGCATACCATCCAGTAGGTTTACAGCGGTGTTCACTCCACTTGTAGAGGGCATACCATCCAGTAGGTTTACAGCCGTGTTCACTCCACTTGTAGAAGGCATACCATCCAGTAGGTTTACAGCATTGTTCACTCCACTTGTAGAAGGCATACCATCCAGTAGGTTTACAGCGGTGTTCACTCCACTTGTAGAGGGCATACCATCCAGTAGGTTTACAGCCGTGTTCACTCCACTTGTAGAAGGCATACCATCCAGTAGGTTTACAGCGGTGTTCACTCCACTTGTAGAAGGCATACCATCCAGTAGGTTTACAGCGGTGTTCACTCCACTTGTAGAAGGCATACCATCCATTAGGTTTACAGCGGTGTTCACTCCACTTGTAGAAGGCATACCATCCAGTTGGTTTACAGCGGTGTTCACTCCACTTGTAGAAGGCATACCATCCAGTAGGTTTACAGCGGTGTTCCTTCCACTTGTAGAAGGCATACCATCCAGTTGGTTTCAGCCGTGTTCACTCCACTTGTAGAAGGCATACCAACCATTTGGTTTACAGCGCTGTTCACTCCACTTGTAGAAGGCATACCATCCTGTAGGTTTACAGCTGTGTTCCCTCCAACTGTAGAAGGCATATCAACCTGTAGGTTTACAGCTGTGTTCCCTCCACTTGTAGCAGGCATATCATCCTGTAGGTTTACAGCTGTGTTCCATCCACTTGTAGAAGGCATACCATCCAGTTGGTTTACAGCGGTGTTCACTCCACTTGCAGAAGGCATACCATCCAGTAGGTTTACAGCGGTGTTCACTCCACTTGTAGAAGGCATACCATCCAGTAGGTTTACAGCGGTGTTCACTCCACTTGTAGAAGGCATACCATCCAGTAGGTTTACAGCGGTGTTCACTCCACTTGTAGAAGGCATACCATCCAGTTGGTATACAGCGGTGTTCACTCCACTTGTAGAAGGCATACCATCCAGTAGGTTTACAGCGGTGTTCCCTCCACTTGTAGAAGGCATACCATCCAGTAGGTTTACAGCGGTGTTCCCTCCACTTGTAGAAGGCATACCATCCAGTTGGTTTACAGCGGTGTTCACTCCACTTGTAGAAGGCATACCATCCATTAGGTTTACAGCGGTGTTCACTCCACTTGTAGAAGGCATACCATCCAGTAGTTTTACAGCAGTGTTCCCTCGACTTGTAGAAGGCATACCATCCTGTTGGTTTACAGCGGTGTTCACTCCACTTGTAGAAGGCATACCATCCAGTAGGTTTACAGCGGTGTTCACTCCACTTGTAGAGGACATACCATCCAGTAGGTTTACAGCCGTGTTCACTCCACTTGTAGAAGGCATACCATCCAGTAGGTTTACAGCATTGTTCACTCCACTTGTAGAAGGCATACCATCCAGTAGGTTTACAGCGGTGTTCACTCCACTTGTAGAAGGCATACCATCCAGTAGGTTTACAGCGCTGTTCCCTCCACTTGTAGAAGGCATACATTCCAGTTGGTTTACAGCGGTGTTCACTCCACTTGTAGAAGGCATACCATCCAGTAGGTTTACAGCGGTGTTCCCTCCACTTGTAGAAGGCATACCATCCAGTTGGTTTACAGCGGTGTTCACTCCACTTGTAGAAGGCATACCATCCAGTAGGTTAACAGCGGTGGTCACTCCACTTGTAGAAGGCATACCATCCAGTAGGTTTACAGCGGTGTTCACTCCACTTGTAGAAGGCATACCATCCAGTAGGTTTACAGCGGTGTTCACTCCACTTGTAGAAGGCATACCATCCAGTTGGTTTACAGCGGTGTTCACTCCACTTGTAGAAGGCATACCATCCAGTTGGTTTACAGCGGTTTTCACTCCACTTGTAGAAGGCATACCATCCATTTGGTTTACAGCGGTGTTCACTCCACTTGTAGAAGGCATACCATCCTGTAGGTTTACAGCTGTGTTCCCTCCACTTGTAGAAGGCATACCATCCAGTAGGTTTACAGCGGTGTTCACTCCACTTGTAGAAGGCATACCATCCAGTAGGTTTACAGCGGTGTTCCCTCCACTTGTAGAAGGCATACCATCCAGTAGGTTTACAGCGGTGTTCACTCCACTTGTAGAAGGCATACCATCCAATAGGTTTACAGCCGTGTTCACTCCACATTTAGAAGGCATACCATCCAGTTGGGTTACAGCGTTGTTTCCTCCACATGTAGAAGGCATACCATCCTGTAGGTTTACAGCTGTGTTCCCTCCACTTGTAGAAGGCATATCAACCTGTAGGTTTACAGCTGTGTTCCCTCCACTTGTAGAAGGCATATCATCCTGTTGGTTTACAGCGGTGTTCACTCCACTTGTAGAAGGCATACCATCCTGTAGGTTTACAGCTGTGTTCCCTCCACTTGTAGAAGGCATACCATCCATTTGGTTTACAGCGGTGTTCACTCCACTTGTAGAAGGCATACCATCCTGTAGGTTTACAGCTGTGTTCCCTCCACTTGTAGAAGGCATATCAACCTGTAGGTTTACAGCTGTGTTCCCTCCACTTGTAGAAGGCATACCATCCAGTTGGTTTACAGCGGTGTTCAATCCACTTGTAGAAGGCATACCATCCAGTTGGTTTACAGCGGTGTTCCATCCACTTGTAGAAGGCATACCATCCTGTAGGTTTACAGCTGTTTCCCTCCACTTGTAGAAGGCATATCAACCTGTAGGTTTACAGCTGTGTTCCCTCCTCTTGTAGAAGGCATATCATCCAGTTGGTTTACAGCGGTGTTCAATCCACTTGTAGAAGGCATACCATCCAGTAGGTTTACAGCGTTTTTCTCTCCACTTGTAGAAGGCATACCATCCAGTTGGTTTACAGCGGTGTTCACTCCACTTGTAGAAGGCATACCATCCAGTAGGTTTACAGCGTTGTTCCCTCCACTTGTAGAAGGCATACCATCCAGTAGGTTAACTGCGGTGTTCACTCCACTTGTAGAAGGCATACCATCCAGTAGGTTTACAGCGGTGTTCACTCCTCTTGTAGAAGGCATACCATCCAGTAGGTTTAGAGCGGTGTTCACTCCACTTGTAGAAGGCATACCATCCAGTAGGTTTACAGCGGTGTTCACTCCACTTGTAGAAGGCATACCATCCAGTTGGTTTACAGCGGTGTTCACTCCACTTGTAGAAGGCATACCATCCAGTTGGTTTACAGCGGTGTTCACTCCACTTGTAGAAGGCATACCATCCAGTTGGTTTACAGCGGTGTTCACTCGACTTGTAGAAGGCATACCATCCAGTAGGTTTACAGCGGTGTGCACTCCACTTGTAGAAGGCATACCATCCAGTTGGTTTACAGCGGTGTTCACTCCACTTGTAGAAGGCATACCATCCAGTTGGTTTACAGCGGTGTTAACTCCACTTGTAGAAGGCATACCATCCAGTTGGTTTACAGCGGTGTTCACTCCACTTGTAGAAGGCATACCATCCAGTAGGCTTACAGCGGTGTTCCCTCCACTTGTAGAAGGCATACCATCCAGTAGGTTTACAGCGGTGTTCACTCCATTTGTAGAAGGCATACCATCCAATAGGTTTACAGCCGTGTTCACTCCACTTGTAGAAGGCATACCATCCAGTTGTTTTACAGCGGTGTTCCCCCCACTTGTAGAAGGCATACCATCCTCTAGGTTTACAGCTGTGTTCCCTCCACTTGTAGAAGGCATATCAACCTGTAGGTTTACAGCTGTGTTCCCTCCACTTGTAGAAGGCATATCATCCTGTAAGTTTACAGCTGTGTTCCATCCACTTGTAGAAGTTATACCATCCAGTTGGTTTACAGCGGTGTTCACTCCACTTGTAGAAGGCATATCAACCATTTGGTTTACAGCGCTGTTCACTCCACTTGTAGAAGGCATACCATCCTGTAGGTTTACAGCTGTGTTCCCTCCACTTGTAGAAGGCATATCAACCTGTAGGTTTACAGCTGTGTTCCCTCCACTTGTAGAAGGCATATCATCCTGTAGGTTTACAGCTGTGTTCCATCCACTTGTAGAAGGCATACCTTCCAGTTGGTTTACAGCGGTGTTCACTCCACTTGCAGAAGGCATACCTTCCAGTAGGTTTACAGCGGTGTTCACTCCACTTGTAGAAGGCATACCATCCTGTAGGTTTACAGCTGTGTTCCCTCCACTTGTAGAAGGCATATCAACCTGTAGGTTTACAGCTGTGTTCCCTCCACTTGTAGAAGGCATATCAACCTGTAGGTTTACAGCTGTGTTCCCTCCACTTGTAGAAGGCATACCTTCCAGTTGGTTTACAGCGGTGTTCACTACACTTGCAGAAGGCATACCTTCCAGTAGGTTTACAGCGGTGTTCACTCCACTTGTAGAAGGCATACCATCCAGTAGGTTTACATCGGTGTTCCCTCCATTTGTAGAAGGCATACCATCTAGTAGGTTTACAGCGGTGTTCCCTCCACTTGTAGAAGGCATACATTCCAGTTGGTTTACAGCGGTGTTCACTCCACTTGTAGAAGGCATACCATCCAGTAGGTTTACAGCGGTGTTCCCTCCACTTGTAGAAGGCATACCTTCCAGTTGGTTTACAGCGGTGTTCCCTCCACTTGTAGAAGGCATACCATCCAGTAGGTTTACAGCGGTGTTCCCTCCACTTGTAGTAGGCATACCTTCCAGTTGGTTTACAGCGGTGTTCACTCCACTTGTAGAAGGCATACCATCCAGTAGGCTTACAGCGGTGTTCCCTCCACTTGTAGAAGGCATACCATCCAGTAGGTTTACAGCGGTGTTCCCTCCACTTGTAGAAGGCATACCATCCAATAGGTTTACAGCGGTGTTCACTCCACTTGTAGAAGGCATACCTTCCAGTTGGATTACAGCGGTGTTCCCTCCACTTGTAGAAGGCATACCATCCAGTAGGTTTACAGCGGTGTTCACTCCACTTGTAGAAGGCATACCTACCAGTAGGTTTACAGCGGTGTTCCCTCCACTTGTAGAAGGCATACCATCCAGTTGGTTTACAGCGGTGTTCACTCCACTTTAGAAGGCATACCATCCAGTTGGTTTACAGCGGTTTTCACTCCACTTGTAGAAGGCATACCATCCAGTAGGTTTACAGCGGTGTTCACTCAACTTGTAGAAGGCATACCTTGAGTAGGGTTACAGCGGTGTTCCCTCCACTTGTAGAAGGCATACCTTCCATTTGGTTTACAGCGGTGTTCCCTCCACTTGTAGAAGGCATACTATCCAGTAGGTTTACAGCGGTGTTCACTCCACTTGTAGAAGGCATACCATCCAATAGGTTTACAGCCGTGTTCACTCCACTTGTTGTAGGCATACCATCCAGTTGGTTTACAGCGGTGTTCCCTCCACTTGTAGGAGGCATACCGTCCTGTAGGTTTACAGCTGTGTTCCCTCCACTTGCAGAAGGTATATCAACCTGTTGGTTTACAGCTGTGTTCCCTCCACTTGTAGAAGGCATATCATCCTGTAGGTTTACAGCTGTGTTCCCTCCACTTGTAGAAGGCATACCATCCAGTAGGTTTACAGCGGTGTTCCCTCCACTTGTAGAAGGCATACCATCCAGTTGGTTTACAGCGTTGTTCACTCCACTTGTAGAAGGCATACCATCCAGTAGGTTTACAGCGGTGTTCACTCCACTTGTAGAAGGCATACCATCCAGTAGTTTTACAGCGGTGTTCACTCCACTTGTAGAAGGCATACCATCGAGTAGGTTTACAGCGGTGTTCACTCCACTTGTAGAGGGCATACCATCCAGTAGGTTTACAGCGGTGTTCCCTCCACTTGTAGAATGCATACCATCCAGTAGGTTTACAGCGTTGTTCACTCCACTTGTAGAAGTCATACCATCCAGTAGGTTTACAGCGGTGTTCACTCCACTTGTAGAAGGCATACCATCCAGTAGGTTTACAGCGGTGTTCCCTCCACTTGTAGAAGGCATACCATCCAGTTGGTTTACAGCGGTGTTCCCTCCACTTGTAGAAGGCATACCGTCCAGTAGGTTTACAGCCGTGTTCACTCCACTTGTAGAAGGCATACCTTCCAGTTAGTTTACAGGTGTGTTCACTCCACTTGTAGAAGGCATACCATCCAGTTGGTTTACAGCTCTGTTCCCTCCACTTGTAGAAGGCATACCATCCTGTTGGTTTACAGCTGTGTTCACTCCACTTATAGAAGGCTTACCATCCAGTTAGTTTACAGCTGTGTTCACTCCACTTGTAGAAGGCACACCATCCAGTTGGTTTACAGCCGTGTTCACTCCACTTGAAGAAGGCAGACCATCCAGTTGGTTTACAGCTGTGTTCACTCCACTTGTAGAAGGCATATCATCCAGTTGGTTAACAGCCGTGTTCACTCCACTTGTACAAGGCATACCTTCCAGTTGCTTTATAGCGGTGTTCCCTCCACTTGTAGAAGGCATACCATCCAGTACGTTTACAGCGGTGTTCCCTCCACTTGTAGAAGGCATACCATCCAGTAGGTTTACAGCGGTGTTCCCTCCACTTGTAGAAGGCATACCATCCAGTAGGTTTTCAGCGGTGTTCCCTCCACTTGTAGAAGGCATACCATCCAGTAGGTTTACAGCCGTGTTCACTCCACTTGTAGAAGGCATACCTTCCAGTTGGTTTACAGGTGTGTTCACTCCACTTGTAGAAGGCATACCATCCAGTTGGTTTACAGCAGTGTTCCCTCCACTTGTAGAAGGCATACCATCCAGTTAGTTTACAGCTGTGTTCACTCCACTTGTAGAAGGCATACCATCCAGTAGGTTTACAGCGGTGTTCCCTCCACTTGTAGAAGGCATACCTTCCAGCTGGTTTACAGCAGTGTTCATTCCACTTGTAGAAGGCATACCATCCAGTAGGTTTACAGCGGTGTTCACTCCACTTGTAGAAGGCATACCTTCCAGTTGGATTACAGCGGTGTTCCCTCCACTTGTAGAAGGCATACCATCCAGTAGGTTTACAGCGGTGTTCCCACCACTAGTTGAAGGCATACCTTCCAGTTAGTTTAGAGCGGTGTTCACTCCACTTGTAGAAGGCATACCATACAGTAGGTTTACATCGGTGTTCCCTCCACTTGTAGAAGGCATACCATCTAGTAGGTTTACAGCGGTGTTCCCTCCACTTGTAGAAGGCATACATTCCAGTTGGTTTACAGCGGTGTTCACTCCACTTGTAGAAGGCATACCATCCAGTAGGTTTTCAGCGGTGTTCCCTCCACTTGTAGAAGGCATACCTTCCAGTTGGTTTACAGCGGTGTTCCCTCCACTTGTAGAAGGCATACCATCCAGTAGGTTTACAGCGGTGTTCCCTCCACTTGTAGTAGGCATACCTTCCAGTTGGTTTACAGCGGTGTTCACTCCACTTGTAGAAGGCATACCATCCAGTAGGCTTACAGCGGTGTTCCCTCCACTTGTAGAAGGCATACCATCCAGTAGGTTTACAGCGGTGTTCCCTCCACTTGTAGAAGGCATACCATCCAATAGGTTTACAGCGGTGTTCACTCCACTTGTAGAAGGCATACCTTCCAGTTGGATTACAGCGGTGTTCCCTCCACTTGTAGAAGGCATACCATCCAGTAGGTTTACAGCGGTGTTCACTCCACTTGTAGAAGGCATACCTACCAGTAGGTTTACAGCGGTGTTCCCTCCACTTGTAGAAGGCATACCATCCAGTTGGTTTACAGCGGTGTTCACTCCACTTTAGAAGGCATACCATCCAGTTGGTTTACAGCGGTTTTCACTCCACTTGTAGAAGGCATACCATCCAGTAGGTTTACAGCGGTGTTCACTCAACTTGTAGAAGGCATACCTTCCAGTAGGTTTACAGCGGTGATCCCTCCACTTGTAGAAGGCATACCTTCCAGTTGGTTTACAGCGGTGTTCACTCCACTTGTAGAAGGCATACCTTCCAGTAGGTTTACAGCGGTGTTCCTTCCACTTGTTGAAGGCATACCATCCAGTAGATTTACAGCGGTGTTCATTCCACTTGTAGAAGGCCTACCATCCAGTAGGTTTACAGCGGTGTTCATTCCACTTGTAGAAGGCATACCATCCATTAGGTTTACAGAGGTGTTCCCTCCACTTGTAGAAGGCATACCTTCCAGTTGGTTTACAGCGGTGTTCCTTCCACTTGTTGAAGGCATACCATCCAGTAGGTTTACAGCGGTGTTCATTCCACTTGTAGAAGGCATACCATCCAGTTGGTTTACAGCGGTTTTCACTCCACTTGTAGAAGGCATACCATCCAGTAGGTTTACAGCGGTGTTCACTCAACTTGTAGAAGGCATACCTTCCAGTTGGTTTACAGCGGTGTTCACTCCACTTGTAGAAGGCATACCTTCCAGTAGGTTTACAGCGGTGTTCCTTCCACTTGTTGAAGGCATACCATCCAGTAGATTTACAGCGGTGTTCATTCCACTTGTAGAAGGCCTACCATCCAGTAGGTTTACAGCGGTGTTCATTCCACTTGTAGAAGGCATACCATCCATTAGGTTTACAGCGGTGTTCCCTCCACTTGTAAAAGGCATACCTTCCAGTTGGTTTACAGCGGTGTTCCTTACACTTGTTGAAGGCATACCATCCAGTAGGTTTACAGCGGTGTTCACTCCACTTGTAGAAGGCATACCTTACAGTTGGATTACAGCGGTGTTCCCTCCACTTGTAGAAGGCATACCATCCAGTAGAGTAGTGGAGTACTAGGAGTTCTGCCCCACTTCAAAACCCCCCTTGCTCTACTACTAAGCCTCAGCCATGTTAAATATCTCTTGAACGCATGGTCCGATTTTGACAAATGAGGTATTGTTGGACTCGGGCTGACGTCCTCTTTGCTATGGACCACTCATTATATTTTTCAAAATTTTTTTGAAAATTTTTGTTTTCGAAAATAGGCGATAGTTTGAAAACCAAACAGGATAGAACGTTGTGCCATGGCTCAAACGAACAGTCTTTATGACCTTTATTTTTTGTAATAAAAAATTTTTATTTTTTATATTTTTTTGAAAACACTCGAATTTTGAAAATCCTATATTTTGGAAACTAGGAACTCTACAAAAAAAATTGTTTAACGTAAATCAATGGTCCCTACCCCCTCTACCCCCAAAATAAATTTAAAGTCTCTAGAATGAAAACCTGCAGTAGTGTGGTAAGGACAGAGCTGCTTATAAAAGCAAGTGGTGAGCCCCTGCGACCTTGGAATGGAAGGAGCCATGCTAGGAGGGCGTGCTTGGATTCGTTTTTTTCGTCTCGTTGTGCTCTTTACGGGAATGTCGGTGTCGAAAAGGTGAAAATCTGGAAACACAGTCTTTTTGGGGTAAAAACGTGATTTTAGACTTTTTGCTATATCTCACGAACCAATAACGCTAGAGGCGTGTTCGACAGGTCCAAGGACTCGGGGTGACGTCCTCTCTGCTATGGACCACTCGTTATAATTTTTAATAAAATTGGAAACTCGGTTTTGGGGTAAACACGTGTTTTTTGTGATTTTGTTGATATCTCACGAAGCAATAACGCTAGAGGCATGTACGATGGGTCCAAGGATTCGGGCAGACGTCCTCTTTGCTATGAACTACTCGTTGTAATTTTAAAAAATTTTGGAAACGCGATTTTGGGGTAAACACGTGTTTTTTGTGATTTTTGCCGATATCTCACGAACCAATAACGCTAGAGACGTGTACGAGGTGTCCTAGGACTCGGGCTAACGCCCCCTTTCAAATGTGGTAGATAGTTTTTTTTCCAAAAAGATAATTCACAAAGGGCCTAACGCCATACATGTTGAAAAAACGTTTTCTTTTTCTTTACCTGTTTATAATTTTCATGGAGCGTGGTGGTTGAGAGAGACGATACGGCTGGATGTGTGTGTTTCAACAAACCTGTCGCTGACCAAGGTGGCTGTGTTCAATAGATCAATTGATATTTCGACGAGTCGGTGTATGACAGAGCGAGGGTGCGTTTTCTGATATTTTACCTTTAACGTGTAAACGGTGATGAGAACTAGGTTCTATGTTGGTCGAAGCGAGTAGAGAAAATAAACTTGCCGACGAGCAGGAGGTGAATGTCATTTGAGCTTATTGGAAGGCTCCGATCTGACTTGACAACAGGTGACGCTTGAAGGTGAAATAATCTGACCATCGTGGTTGCAGGGGAGTGTGAAAGGCATGCACACACATGTGTGAAACCACAGGCACGCTAAACCAGTGACATCCTGTTTTGCTTCGTACGTGACAAAATGCAAGTTCATGTGAAATTTGATCTTCCACAGGTGTTCGCTTGGGTGTTATCCGTCCACGTGCGCGATAACTGTTAACAAGTCACATCCTGTTTTGCTTCGTACGTGACAAAATGCAAGTTCATGTGAAATTTGATTCGCCACAGGTGTTCACTTTGGGCGTTAGCTGTCCACGTGACCGATAACAGAATGTTCAAAGCGTGGGAAAAAATGATTATACATGCAACGTAGCATATATAAAGACATGTCGTTATCATTTCCACTCTCACTTGGGTGGACTACCTTTCAACACACTGCGTTGCATGAAACCCCTGGTCTTGTTTAACAGTTTTGGTGTTGGTGGAAAATACTTAACCTTGTTGTGGGGTAGGTATTTATTTATATATTTATTCATTTATACATTTATTGATTAATATATATATATATATATATTTACAAGCAATTATTTATTGATTAAGTAATTAATGATTTTATTTATTTGTTTGCAGATAACCGGCATACCTTACATGTCTGAGGGAGAAGAAACCATTGCACTTTTGAGCCCACTAAAAGGGAAGAGTAACAAGTCACTGCAAGTAAAGGTGAGATGATTTTTTTAAACTAACTTGTTTAATTTTTTTTGTTTTATGTTTTATTTTATGAAATGTATGTATTAACCTGAATTTAGGTATTTATAGCGGTTTATTTTATTTATTTTTAGAAACTTGGAAAGAATAGCCTTACCGCCGTAGCAGTCGCTGAAAAAAACCAGAAACGCACTAAAGCGAAACCACTGCCAAAGAGTGAACTGTTTAAAACTCAGGTAAGTCCAACTTAAAAATGCTATTCCATTTTACCACTACTGAAAACTCGTAGACAAAAAAAATTCATTACCTGTACATGACTGGGACAATGATTGCTTTCTTGATTAATGGCTATGTTGTTGTTGTTGACTGGGAAAAGTACAAGGCCATGTTGGATTTTCTAAAAATAAAATAATAAATTTAATTTACGGGTGGTTCCCTATGGACTCAACGAATATCCACAGGTTTGAACATGATAATGTGAACAAAATGACATGACATTCATTTTTGTTTATATATTGGTTAAAGGGAGGGTGGGGGAATGTAAATGACTGTAGCTTTATAAAAAAGAAAATAAGTACATGGGTTACTGTTAGTGCCAACATACAGTTTATTTTTAATGGTGTTTTGATATATTAATGCCAATTAACGTTAACGTTTTATTTACAAGTATTGATTGATTGATTGATTGATTGATTGAGTGATGGGTTATTTTGTTTGCTTTTAGGTGTCGTCATGTGCCATTAACGTAATGAACAGACAGTGAACAAGCATGCATTATGCTTTAAAGTACTCTGTGCAATGTTAATAACTTACAATAAGAAAACGTTTTATTATAACACATGGCGTTAGTACCAAATACAACAAGTGAGCAAGTTGGTTTACCACGTGGGTTAAATTTAAAATCAGAACATGATCGATGGTTAACATTTGAATCCTGGCCTGTAGGCTTTTTGTCGACGCATGAACTTGCAAAAGCAGGTTTTTTTTACTTGAACCGAGAAGATGTGGTGCGCTGTGTGTTTTGTCGTATTGAACTTTCACACTGGGAAGAAGGGGATGATCCCTTTAGAGACCATTTGCGATGGTCTCCTCACTGTCCTTACATGCTTGGAAAGCAAGTGGGTAACCTACCCGTGCATTCATTTTACCGAACCACAAGGCCTTTGGCCGCTACTTACGTTGCTGAATCACAAATAAATAATAATAATGATGTATTACCAGCCAACGGTAGTGTCGATATATGTGGTTCATATGCCATAGACAGTGTTGAATTGGCGTGTGCTTTTGAAAAATTGGGAGTTTGCAAGACTAAAGCACTAGCACACCCAGAGTACAGCTCTGTTGAAAAACGTTTCGAATCTTATAAAAATGTTTGGCCATTAATATTAAAACACCTTACCAAACAGCTAAGTGAAGCTGGATTTTTTTATACTGGTGAAGGGGATAAAACAATATGTTTTTATTGTGGATTTGCGTTAAAGGATTGGCAAATGACTGATGACCCTTTTGTGCAACACGCTCGTTGGTTACCAAACTGTAAATACATGGTGTTGCTTAAAGGTCAGGAATTTGTGAACACTATTCGTAAAGAAAAAGTGATTGCAGCACAAGACATAAAAGTGCCTTTAGAGTTAGAGCACGCGGAGCAAATACATAAGGCTGAAAGAAAAGACTTGTGTTACGAACAGATACAAAAGTGTGACCAACAATTATGTAAAATTTGTTATCAAGATGAACTAGGTGTTGTATTTTTACCCTGTGGACACATGATAGCCTGTGTCAAGTGTGCATTAGAACTTAACACTTGTGCTATATGCAGAAAAGTAGTATCTGCTACAGTTAGGGCATTTCTTGCATAACTAGTATAATTTATTCGCCATGCATCGTGCAAAATCCCTAATTGCACAATATTATTAAAGCTGTTTTAGAGTGTAATAGATATGCTTTTGTTTTGTTTATAGACTACTACAATGAATGTTTTGAATGCTGTGGGACAATCATGTGGCTTAGAGACAAAGAAGCTCAGCGAATTGCCAACGCATATTCCATTCCGCATTATCAAGATTCGGAAATTGAAAACAGCATATGGTGATCGTGTACTTTGTGTATGTGAAAACTTTGAGACATTTCTGCCTATACGGTTTAATGATATGTCGGAGAGTGTTTTTGATGAAGTCAATAATGCTGTGCAACCTGTACACTTAATTTATGAAGGTTTTAAAAACAATAGGTGCATGGTTCGTTTTAATTAAATAAATAAATAATGTGAAATAATAATGGAAAATATAAGTAATGACAATATACTGAAAAAGAAAGAAAATATGTGTATAGAATAGTAATATTTTAGTGTTTAGTGTTGTCTTTAAAAATATTATGATGAAACCAAAAAAAATGTATATAAAGTTTGTAAATAAATGCAAAATGATGTTACAATGCTGTTTTATTTTATACAAAGTTAATATATTTAACATTGCAGAGTATACATGTTTATGACAATAAATGCACACTGAATACAAGCCTTTCTCACTTTACAATAGTCTGTTATAGTTTTAAACACAAGGCTTGTTGTAGATCATTTTCTAGCAATGTCCATTCAATGTTGTTTTCGAAAAGTGGGGAAGCCACAATGGTTGTATTGACATAAAAACCTTATGGTTATTACTATTTAGTCACTTTGATCCCATTGCATATCAAGAGCAGATGACCTAGTTGTTCCACTCTTTAAAACGACAACAACAACACTACCTCTTGCATAGTTTGTGATGTTGATGGCTCTTGCGACGTGGAAGATGGATTAAAAATAACTTTGAGAACAGGGGTTAAACGTTGATCATTAAACAATGCACTATTTTGAGTAGCAATATAGTTTTCTTGATTTTTTGTCGACGGCAACTGTGTTTCATGCGGTACACTACATTGATGTTCACTGACACTTAAAACCTCACTATTTTTACTTTTTAGGTCACCACGACAATGTTTGGAACGTTGCTTTGAACAACGCCAAATAACAGTTCCATTTTTATTGGTTCGTTTCACAATATATGAATATCCTTTATAGTATGCGTAAGGCTTACCATACCTAGTCACTGATACTTCCATATCAACTGTCAAGCATAGACTAAGCTCTAGTAAAGTCAACTTGGTAATAAGAATACTAGTTTAATGTGAGAGCAAATATGGATCCAAAGACTTCAGGTAAAAGTGAAAGCAAATAAGCAAATATTAGAAACAAGAGTTGGGGTGAAAGTGGTCGCAAAGTGGTAGACCCATTACACAATAATTTCAGCACGACGAAGCTCTTGTTCAATTTCTTTGATTTCCCAATCGTGACCAGTATGGCCAGCTTGACGTGAGGCATGCAACAACTGTAGCCGCTGGACGAGCTTATTGGGATTGTGCCAGTATACAAATTTAACAAATGGATTTTTAGGTGTAAACAAAGCATTACCATTATCATGATCATTATCATCATCATCATCATTATCATCATCATGATCACCATTATCATCATGACCATCATCACTGTTACTATATAGTCCTTTTTGATCCTCTTGCAATACCACTTTATTTATAGTCTGAGTTGATTTTGATAGTGTTGAAGGTTTCTTGGACGTTGACAACTGTCCTAACATGACGTTTTGAGGACATGATAAGTCCTTTTGAACAAACACTGCACTATTTTTAGCCTCAATATCGTTTTCTTGAACTTGCTTTTTAGCATTTTGATAATTGTTTGTAAACAGTAAGCGTGGTTCGTTTCGAGCACTACATTGATGAACACTCACACTTAAAACCTTTCCATTTTTACTTTTCAGATTGCCTCGACATTTTGTTGACCTCTCTTTTGAGCATCGCCAGAATATTATTCCATTCACATTCTGGCGATTATAGTTATAGGAGTAGCCTTGATAGAGTGCACGTAGCCTACCTTTGTTGGTTGTAATAAGTTCCATAGTAGTAACTGACCTGTCAGTACGATGTTCACACTACAAAGGTTACAACTGTTTTGCTGATGGAGTGACCTACCATAAGCTTATATATTGGCTTATGTGTTGGCTTTTCGTGTTGGCTTTTCGTGTTGGCTTTTGTGTTGGCTTTTGTGTTGGCTTTTCGTGTTGGCTTTTCGTGTTGGCTTTTCGTGTTGGCTTTTCGTGTTGGCTTTTCGTGTTGGCTTTTGTGTTGGCTTTTTGTGTTGGCTTTTCGTGTTGGCTTTTTGTGTTGGCTTTTTGTGTTGGCTTTTTGTGTTGGCTTTTCGTGTTGGCTTTTCGTGTTGGCTTTTTGTGTTGGCTTTTTGTGTTGGCTTTTCGTGTTGGCTTTTGTGTTGGCTTTTTGTGTTGGCTTTTCGTGTTGGCTTTTCGTGTTGGCTTTTTGTGTTGGCTTTTCGTGTTGGCTTTTTGTGTTGGCTTTTCGTGTTGGCTTTTCGTGTTGGCTTTTTTTTGTATTGGCCTTTCGTGTTGGCTTTTTGTATTGGCTTTTCGTGTTGGCTTTTTGTGTTGGCTTGAGTACTGGCTTTTGTATTGGCTTATTTGACAAGTTATTTGTGTCAATGTATTTAGTGGATTTTTTTCTTGGTGTTGGAAAGTAGTTGAAAGAGAGGGAATATTTAATGATGATGATGATAATTGTTGTTTTAAGGGGCCTAACATTTAGGCTATCGGCCCCTGATGGTTTGGGTGATCGTGAAGATGAAAAATGAAAAGCGAACTTAAAACTAAAACTAACTACTAACCTACATACTAGAAGAAGAAATGGAAAAATAAAGGAGAATAAGGCAAATAAAAGGACAGAAGGAAAAGAAATGCCCTCAACCCTCGGAGAAGGCGGATCGAGGGACTTGGAAGGAAGGAGGGCCATGAAAGGCAGATAGGAAAGTGAAAGAGGAGAGGGTCCGCCCCAAAGGTAAGGGACAAAAGAGGAAAACGGACCCAGCTCAGGAATCCCTCGGGGTCGCCAACTCCCGAACTCACCAGCCGTGAGCCCCTGAGGGTGTAGCATTAACTAGGGTGCACCAGAAGTGGTGGGGCTACATACACCCTGCCTCCTTAAGGGCCTAGAGCACAAGGCAGGAGGTAAAAGGAAGAGAAAAAGAAGGCTGACCCCTCGCAGAAGGAGGGTATCAGAAAAGATGAGACAAGGGCCAATTAAGGCGGGAAAGGAAGAGACTCCCTAGGCCTCGGATACCCTAATACCGTCGGGGTCAGAAGAGAACAAGAGTTGACCAAGGGAGGTCGACAGGAAAGAAGACAGAGAGGAGCCCGGCACAAGTAAGTGGAAACAATGCCGGACTCAGCTGGGGCCCCGTGGTCGCCAACCCACGCCCACAAGATGTGAGCCCCTGGGGGAGGGAATATTTAAAGACTTAACCTCAGCTCACTAACCTAACCTAACCTAACCTAACCTTTCAACTCTCAGATGTTAATTAAATTCTGTGCATAGTCGAGTTGGAGCCCAAGACCTCAGGGGTAAAAAAACAATTATTTTTGACGACTTATTTTGGTAACTTATTTTAATGGCTAACCTAACTTTACCTAACCTAACCTAACCTCAGCTCACTTTGGATATTACTAGTAAGTGTTCATATCCTCTGCTAGGTAGCATGCTAGTAGTACAGGTAGTGCTCATATTTACCGCTAGATAGCGGAAACATACTTTGCATGTTGCATGTGACACTTGTGAAGTTTAACCACATGCAAGACGTGCTTGTATAAGTTCTCTATTTAAACTCAATATACAATAAACCACTAAATGTTCAGAACTAACATGTATAGCCATGTTTAGGGTATATAGGAGACCCTTAGCAAGAAAGGCTGTCTAACCCACGAGTGTACAGCCTTGTCATACACAGTAAGCACCTGTTGGCAGAAAACAACAACAACAACAACAATTTGAGAAAGCCAACAGGTGCTTACTGTGTATGACAAGGCTGTACACTCGTGGGTTAGACAGCCTTTCTTGCTAAGGGTCTCCTATATACCCTAAACATGGCTATACATGTTAGTTCTGAACATTTAGTGGTTTATTGTATATTGAGTTTAAATAGAGAACTTATACAAGCACGTCTTGCATGTGGTTAAACTTCACAAGTGTCACATGCAACATGCAAAGTATGTTTCCGCTATCTAGCGGTAAATATGAGCACTACCTGTACTACTAGCATGCTACCTAGCAGAGGATATGAACACTTACTAGTAATATCCAAAGTGAGCTGAGGTTAGGTTAGGTTAGGTAAAGTTAGGTTAGCCATTAAAATAAGTTACCAAAATAAGTCGTCAAAAATAATTGTTTTTTTACCCCTGAGGTCTTGGGCTCCAACTCGACTATGCACAGAATTTAATTAACATCTGAGAGTTGAAAGGTTAGGTTAGGTTAGGTTAGGTTAGTGAGCTGAGGTTAAGTCTTTAAATATTCCCTCCCCCAGGGGCTCACATCTTGTGGGCGTGGGTTGGCGACCACGGGGCCCCAGCTGAGTCCGGCATTGTTTCCACTTACTTGTGCCGGGCTCCTCTCTGTCTTCTTTCCTGTCGACCTCCCTTGGTCAACTCTTGTTCTCTTCTGACCCCGACGGTATTAGGGTATCCGAGGCCTAGGGAGTCTCTTCCTTTCCCGCCTTAATTGGCCCTTGTCTCATCTTTTCTGATACCCTCCTTCTGCGAGGGGTCAGCCTTCTTTTTCTCTTCCTTTTACCTCCTGCCTTGTGCTCTAGGCCCTTAAGGAGGCAGGGTGTATGTAGCCCCACCACTTCTGGTGCACCCTAGTTAATGCTACACCCTCAGGGGCTCACGGCTGGTGAGTTCGGGAGTTGGCGACCCCGAGGGATTCCTGAGCTGGGTCCGTTTTCCTCTTTTGTCCCTTACCTTTGGGGCGGACCCTCTCCTCTTTCACTTTCCTATCTGCCTTTCATGGCCCTCCTTCCTTCCAAGTCCCTCGATCCGCCTTCTCCGAGGGTTGAGGGCATTTCTTTTCCTTCTGTCCTTTTATTTGCCTTATTCTCCTTTATTTTTCCATTTCTTCTTCTAGTATGTAGGTTAGTAGTTAGTTTTAGTTTTAAGTTCGCTTTTCATTTTTCATCTTCACGATCACCCAAACCATCAGGGGCCGATAGCCTAAATGTTAGGCCCCTTAAAACAACAATTATCATCATCATCATTAAATATTCCCTCTCTTTCAACTACTTTCCAACACCAAGAAAAAAATCCACTAAATACATTGACACAAATAACTTGTCAAATAAGCCAATACAAAAGCCAGTACTCAAGCCAACACAAAAAGCCAACACGAAAAGCCAATACAAAAAGCCAACACGAAAGGCCAATACAAAAAAAAGCCAACACGAAAAGCCAACACGAAAAGCCAACACAAAAAGCCAACACGAAAAGCCAACACAAAAAGCCAACACGAAAAGCCAACACGAAAAGCCAACACAAAAAGCCAACACAAAAGCCAACACGAAAAGCCAACACAAAAAGCCAACACAAAAAGCCAACACGAAAAGCCAACACGAAAAGCCAACACAAAAAGCCAACACAAAAAGCCAACACAAAAAGCCAACACGAAAAGCCAACACAAAAAGCCAACACAAAAGCCAACACGAAAAGCCAACACGAAAAGCCAACACGAAAAGCCAACACGAAAAGCCAACACGAAAAGCCAACACAAAAGCCAACACAAAAGCCAACACGAAAAGCCAACACGAAAAGCCAACACATAAGCCAATATATAAGCTTATGGTAGGTCACTCCATCAGCAAAACAGTTGTAACCTTTGTAGTGTGAACATCGTACTGACAGGTCAGTTACTACTATGGAACTTATTACAACCAACA
Organism: Meconema thalassinum; assembly: GCA_946902985.2. NCBI lineage: Eukaryota > Metazoa > Arthropoda > Insecta > Orthoptera > Tettigoniidae > Meconema > Meconema thalassinum. The sequence continues at coordinate 649 of CAMPQE020000321.1, read as the reverse complement.
AAGGTAGGCTACGTGCACTCTATCAAGGCTACTCCTATAACTATAATCGCCAGAATGTGAATGGAATAATATTCTGGCGATGCTCAAAAGAGAGGTCAACAAAATGTCGAGGCAATCTGAAAAGTAAAAATGGAAAGGTTTTAAGTGTGAGTGTTCATCAATGTAGTGCTCGAAACGAACCACGCTTACTGTTTACAAACAATTATCAAAATGCTAAAAAGCAAGTTCAAGAAAACGATATTGCGGCTAAAAATAGTGCAGTGTTTGTTCAAAAGGACTTATCATGTCCTCAAAACGTCATGTTAGGACAGTTGTCAACGTCCAAGAAACCTTCAACACTATCAAAATCAACTCAGACTATAAATAAAGTGGTATTGCAAGAGGATCAAAAAGGACTATATAGTAACAGTGATGATGGTCATGATGATAATGGTGATCATGATGATGATAATGATGATGATGATGATAATGATCATGATAATGGTAATGCTTTGTTTACACCTAAAAATCCATTTGTTAAATTTGTATACTGGCACAATCCCAATAAGCTCGTCCAGCGGCTACAGTTGTTGCATGCCTCACGTCAAGCTGGCCATACTGGTCACGATTGGGAAATCAAAGAAATTGAACAAGAGCTTCGTCGTGCTGA